>CM032629.1:11572894-11602894 GCA_019097785.1 Fraxinus excelsior
CCTATTAGTTTTTCCATTTATTCTGAACTCTACTTTCCAATTCTTTTCATCAGTTAGTTCTGTTTTTTATAAAATAATCAGATTGGATGGTTAAAAGGTTGTTGTTTTAGAGTGCCTAGAATGGTAAGCTCCTCATTATTTAATACCGAGACTTAATATCCTATAATTCTCTTCCATGGGAATTTAAAATTGGAATCTCTCCCGTAACTTTATTTCATAATTGCTTGTTACACTGAACTACTGCTACATGTTTGTTGTTTTTGCACTCAAAATCCATATCCAAGTCATTTGACTTATCATGACCAAAATAATGATGGGTGTACAAGCTTTTCGTTTTCCATTCAGACGTGAAGTAATTTTTGTATGCATCAGGTATGTGGAGCAACTAATTGGAAGTGCAGAGGCAGCAGTGGAGGAAGTCATCCGTCGGGGAGTAAGTTTTCATGCTCTTTGCTTATCATTACTCAACAACATAATTTGGACACTAGAAATGATTGATTTTGGAGTTGCCTTCCTCTAAAGGTGGCCCATCCAAACAAAATTGCCATAGGCGGTCATTCCTATGGGGCTTTCATGACGGCGAACCTCCTAGCACATGCACCTCATCTTTTCTGTTGCGGAATTGCACGCTCAGGAGCATATAACAGAACGCTTACACCTTTTGGGTTTCAGGTAGAAATATCCCCTGATTTCTTTTCCCAGTAGTTTTGGCCTTTTCATATTTGTAATACTGGGGGAGGATTAGTATATAAATGTTGGATGCGGGAGTTTCTTTTTGTTCCCTAGACTATACTTCTATTTTGCATGGTATGGCAATTCCCCAATTGTTGTTTCACAGAATGAGGACAGGACACTTTGGGAGGCTACTTCTACCTATGTTGAGATGAGCCCTTTCATGTCAGCTAATAAAATTAAGAAGCCTATCTTGCTTATCCATGGAGAAGAAGACAACAATTCTGGAACCTTGACAATGCAGGTCGGATTCTGTTTATTTTGATTTAGGTTTGTTTTTCTTAAAATAAAATGGAAATAATGTGATTCTCTGTAGCTCTCTCTCTAACTCATCTAAACTTGTAGACGGTTTTGACGTTTATGCCATTAATGCCGAGCTGCTTTCTTATTCTTGAAGATTATCTTCTTTGTTCAAACCATATTAATTTCTGTTATCTGTAACCGTTTTCAATGATGCAGTCCGATCGCTTCTTTAATGCTTTGAAAGGTCATGGTGCACTTTGTCGCCTGGTTGTTCTTCCCTTTGAGAGTCATGGTTATGCAGCACGAGAGAGTGTCATGCATGTTCTCTGGGAGACTGACAGGTGGCTACACAAATACTGTGTACCAAATTCATCAGATGCTAGCGAAAATTTGGATGCATATAAAGATGATGCAAGTATAGGCACAGAAGATACAGATAGCAAAGCTGTCAGTGCAGCTGGGGGAGTTCCAGAATGGGCAGATGACAAAATTGATATATTTCACTCTCCCTGTAGGTCTTTATTGTGGTAATGATCTCATCTTTTAAGTAAGTTTTTGTTTTCGAACACGCTTGGATAACTGACTTTTACTTATTTTTAAGACTTTTACTTATTTTTAAGTTAAAACATTACTTAATTTTGAAAGTAAATAAGTAATTTATTTCAACTCTAACCAGTAAAAGAAATTGTGTTTGAAACTAATTTACTCATGAGCGAAATTTTTAAGCTTAGCCTTACATGCTCTGCATTTGCAGAACGGGAAGGTCATTAGATGGAGTGCAGAATCAATCCCCAATGTGTGCATGAATCCATTCTCCTGCTTCAATCTATGAAGGATATTTGAAATAAAAATATATGCCAGTAGTTCCGTTGAGACTACTCTTTCTTGTGATTTGATTCCACGAGCACTTCTTGAGATCATTTCTTTATATTGGAGCTGGGTATACATTGATTCAACAAAAATAGCTACAAAAGTTACAAAAGAATAAGGGTCACGCCCACTCTTAATACCTGTAATTGGATATTCCTTTTGTAATCACTCGATATTATTAGGTTCTTCATCTCATTTCTTTTGAGTCAAAGTGGAAAACTGGCTTATTTGACGTGTTTGGAATCATCCACAGCAATGAGTTCCCGCATCTTAGTTTGTCCTTGGATTTTGGTTATTTCACTATACATTTGTAAGTGGGCAGCATCCCCTGCTAGTGACCTTTGCCCAAAACAAAATGGAGAAGAAAAGAAATCGAAAAATAAAAGTATCATGTTGCCAATGTGATCTGCTAAGTTGTTGATTATAGTTGCTTCATAGTTGGCTATAACTCCACTTCTTTTGGTTGCGCCATTCATGTCTTTTGAATAGCTGCCAAATTTTCTTTTAGAAGGTATCACTTCTTCTGGTCAATTGGAGATATGGTATGTTTGTTAAATTGGATAGTATTAAGGAAGGAAAATATGTGAGAATCTTGTCTACTGTAGTGTCTAGTCCTATTCAGTATTGTGTAGAATATATGCCAATAGGTATACAGCATAGAACGAGAATGCATCTACCCTGATCCATTTGAGGTTTTTCTTTTTCAATTTTCAGAATCTATTACTAATATTTGATAAATTGTTAATATTTCACTTTTCTTATCCTCGAATTCTTGTATCTTCCTCTGGTGCAGATAGTAGTGATTATAAGCTATAATGGATGAAACTAGATGTTTTGATAAAAGGTAGTGGCTTATTGAGGATGCAACGAAGTTTATGCCAAAAATTGCTATTTTTAAAGCCAATTTTTTTTTTCCATCTTTTGACGTCGAAATTACATTTTCAATGTGCAATGCTCTACAAGTATTTGTAGTATGGTACTTTTGATGCGCACAAAATTGTCACATGCCATTTCATGCATATCTTCTCTACTATTCCATGTATTTTAAACGAGTATTTAGACTGAAACGTAACATACAAACTGTGGCTGCGAGTGATTAAGGGGCATAGATGCGACCCTCGACACTTGGATATTGAAAAGGTAAGCTCTTAGTGCATGTTTGGTGTGGTGTAGTGTAGTGTAGCAGAACAAGCACAAAATTATCATAGTTCTAAGATAAAAGCCAATGTTTTCTTACTAAAAGTGGATGGAAAAAGTGAAGAAATCGAAGGAGTTAATAAAAATTTCCAAGTTAATGAAAACCAAATCTTAAATTCTAGTCCCGTGCAATGAACAGAACTGGATTAAGATAATAAGTTGGAATTAAAGCCTATGAAAGCTCATTTTTTTCTTTTATCAATCGGGCCTCTTAAAGAACGAGTCAGAGTGTGATATTAAAGAGAGTTGGATCCCTGTTACATGCAATGGGATGGCTGATTTAACGATATATCCCATGCAAAGATTACTTTTCAACTAAATGAATTTGTTGAGAAGGTACAATTCAAACCTTCTCATCGTTAGCTATGGACACTTGTACCCTCCTACAAATTATAATTGTGACTATCCAAACAAGACCTTTCACCACCCTAACCATTCCAGTTGTGACAGTTGAGTAATACAACCACCAATCCATAAAATCAACCATTCCAATATTTACCATAAGCTCCCTTTTGATCTCCGCTACAACCACCAGTGGCTCCATCTCATCCCTCAGCCTCCACCACCACAAGCCGGCAAAGGTAAAGGTCATAACCACCTTCTCAATCCACTTCTCCTCCCTTGAGCAACCGAACACCGTGTCACCCACCACTGGCCTCACCACATTTCTCGACCAAAACAGCATTGTCTCGTGCAATCCCAAGAAGAAAATCAATCTGCATAAAATATTCCTCTTTTCATCAAAACGCAAGCCATCTATTCCGGCAGCTATACTCCCTTCAATCCCCAAACCAACGCAAACTGGGACCGCGCAAAGAAAAACCCATGCTGCATAAAGACCAGGCCAAGCCACTCGCTCGACTGATGGCCTTGAAAATGCGACTTTACCCGTCAGCCCATGTGTAAGAGCTGCAACACTAAGAAGAGAAACCAACAAATGGAGAATGGTTGGCTTGGTGTATAAGAAAAGAGTCCATAAAAGGGAAATGGGCTTTGTCGCGGGATAATTATACGAGACAGATAAAAGATAGCGCGCGGTGGAGAGTCGAGCAAGGAGGAGGAATGATAGCGGGAGGAGGAGGCTGAGGAGGGTGTTTGTAAGGATTTGGAAAGCATCCCTCGCGGCGGTCCAACCCCAATTTTTCTTCACATTTTGTGGACAATTTGTTTCCGAATTTGAACCCATTTGATTAACCAAAGACACCAATCCTTCAAAAGAAAATGTTTGCAAACATCATTTTTTTTTGGCATATATATCAGATTATGAAACATATAGAGTAAAATTGAAGCAATATAAAGTGGTTGGCACGACTTAATTGGTTGACATAGGAAACAGTCACATTTGACCATGCCTACATTTGTCCGCTCGTGCACATCACATTCATTTCTATGGGAAGTCATCCCAATGATTTATACATAAAAACTGATGTTTCTTGTCTTCAATGGGTTGAGGATGGCACATTGTTGCCTTCTTACCGTAAAACTATACCCGTTCCATCCATGGAAAGAGTACAAACATGAATAAAATAATGAGCTCGTACTTAGAGAGGCGTAATGGGACGTCTTAGATTGAGACAACTCAGCCATTGTCTTTGATTTATTAAGTTTTGAAATTTTATTTTAAAATGTCAATTTTGTTAATAAAAACTACCCAAACAGTTATATATTTGGTTAATATTTTCATCTTTAATCAATGTGATATTTTTCCTTTTAAAATATTTTCATAAGAGAGTGACTCAATTGAGAACAAGACCAACGGACTTAGAAATCTCTCCTTGATATCTACATACATCCCCAAATCATATCCAACCTTCATTTGTATTGTGGCATTCACATTTATTTTCAGCCATCCCGTTGGTGGTCTTTGCCAAGTCCATCCCGTCCCTACGGGCTGATGAACGATGAACTTGGTGGTATTAAAATGTTAATCTTGTTAAAAAGAGTAAATATGACCTTTTTCAGTAACCAGCGCTCCAACCAGCGAAGGAATTTACCACACACAGAAGCACTTCAACCAGCAAGAGCGACGAATCGCCTCTATTCACGGCAAATTGCAATCGTCTTCGCGCACAGACGAAGCTTGCTCACCTATACCGCAGTTATAGTTCTGAGTCGTTATCTACTCACCTGTTTCGGCTTGTTAGAGGCACTTTGCCTACGCCGTGCACAACAGAACTCAGAAAGCTGCATATGAAAAGTGACACTTAGCTTGGCAATCTGAATCCACAGATCTGAAGTAGGGATGGCAACGCAGCGGGGTAGGGTCGGGGCAACCTCCCCCGTCCCCGCCCGTCACCCGTTTAAGGCGGGGCGGAACCTTGCCTTGTTTATTAACTCATTTAATTTTTTTTAAGTTTTTGATAATTTATTTTATTGTCCTCATTCATTAGACTGAGACAAATGATTTTAGTTATCATTTTCTATTAGAACTAATGAAATTTCATGAAACTTTCCATTTAAAATATTGAATTCTAAAAAAAAAATTAAACGGGACGGGGCACCCGTTACCCGTCCTTGCCCCGAACCCACCTGGGGGCAAAATTTCCCGACCCGTCCCCGACTCGAATACCCGATTAAGATGGTAACCCCCGCCCCGTTTGGGACGAGGCCTGCGATTATCAGGTTTGTCGGGTTTTTTTTCTATCCCTAGTCTGAAGAGGCGTCGATGACGAACTGAACGACTTCTGCAGCGGCAAACCTCAGCTGGTGCAACCTATTTACTATTTTATTGATGGTGTTGTAGACATGGGATGAGGTGCTCGAAGCGGTAGTTGGAAGTGATTTTTGTGATGTTTGGTAGCAATTTTGTGGTGGTTTTTGGGAATGTTTTGGTGCTGGTGATTTGCTTGGTTGTTGTGGTAGTAGTAGTGCAATAGTGGTGAATGTGGTGAAGTGTTATAGTGGTGGTTATGATGGAATGTTGGTGGTGGAGGTGGTTGTTGGTGGTTTGCACATTGTGGTGCCAGTGTCGGCGTTGTTCACAAGTCGTATGTTTACCTTGTGTAGATCACAAATCAATATCCATATGTCACATGTCACTATAAGTAGGTCATAAATTTGATCACAAATTAAAGTCCATAGATCACACATTAATTTAATTGGCAAATCAATGTCCATGGGTCATAGATCAATTCAAATTAGTCATAGATCAATGTCCACGGGGTCACATGTAACAAGTCATATCTCAAAGTGCATAAGCTACATATCACAAATTCAAGAGATCTGCTCACATGTCATTGATATCTCCAACCTCAGTTCTTCGAACTCGTCACAAATTCAATTAACCAGATCTCGACTATGAGAATTGAAGTTATTTGCTACGGTGATTACTCTGTAAATTACACTAGAGACTGTTTTTCAATTTTCAATTTTTAAAAATAATTTAAATAACACCAACATTGCCCAATCACCTCTAAAGAAGATGATCGATCGTCAACGATGCTCAGTTGATGTTCTCCAAGGCTACTATGTTTCTTCATCTATCTTTACTATGTGAGTCGGCGATGCTTAATCGTCGTTCAAGTAGTCATTGGCGATCTCTCCAAATTCTATCTTTCCTCCAATACAGTTATTTGGATGCCAGTAATTGCGATAGTGAATGTCAGGTGTGGATGTCGACAACTGTACGAGTGGACGGCGGCATACGGGTACCCGCATGGAAGTGAGGATAGGGCGGGCGGAATTTTTGGAGGGGTGGGATGGATAGATTAATTTATTTTGATAATATTATTATTTAAAATTAAAAAATTGAATTAACACCCGATTTTTTGGAATTTTAAACTTAATCTTTGGAAATTGGACTGGTGCATAATTAATACTCGATATATGATTGTTTTCCAAATTTTTTTCTTGAGAAAGTCCAACGTGTCTTGACGAGTGGGCTAGATTGGGCCAACTCAACTGTTATCGTATTTATCGTTGTCCAGGCTCTACACGAACAAGCTTGTTTGGAAATGTCGGCCACATTATTCCAAGAGGAAAATACATCAAACCAGGCCTTTTCTTTTACATTTTAAAATTTCAGGTTTTTATAATTTTAATTAATAATGATATTGTAAAATTAAATTAATCTATATACAAACCCTACTACCTACCCCCACCACATTTATTTTAAACATAAAACCCATTCAAAACCCTAATCCATTTCATTTCTCACCACTATCTCACCCGCCGACTCCACCTCTCTCCCTCCCCATTCCCTGCTGTAAATTGTAGCGTCGCAGCCAGCGACTGCCAGCAGCGACGCTGCTAAACGGCAGTAGTGTCACTGCTGCCTGCGACGCTGCTCGCAGCCAGCGACTGTCGGCGACGCTGCTCGTAGCCAGCTACTGCCTCGCAGCCAGCGACTGCCTTCAGTCCAGGTTCAGCGATTTTGTGGTATTTCTCCGGCGATTTTGTGCAATTTCTCTGGTGATTTTCTCCGACTGCCTTCAGTCCAGATCAGTATGATGATGGTGTTTGTCCTCTGTGTCATTTGTGTGTTTAGTATGTAATTGTTCACTAGTTAATAGAAGTTGGGTTTTTTGTTGTTTAGCCTGCAATTGGGGATGCTGGTTTATTATTGGTGTTTTTCGTTATTGATGTGGTGGCGTCAACAGTGGTGGTGGTTTTTTGGGTATATGTGACCTTGAACTGTGTTGGGTTTTTTTTTTTGGTGTCTGTGACCTAGCTACTGTACTGTAGTGTTTTTTTTTTGTTTGTGACCTAGCTATTGAACTGGTTTTTTTGGTGTATGTGACCTAGCTATTGAATTGTGGTGGTTTTTTTTGTCTGTGACTTAGCTATTAAACTCTGGTGATTTTTTTTGGTGTCTGTGACCAAGCTATTGAACTGTAGTGAGTTTTTTTGGTGTTTGTGACCTCGCTATTGAACTGTAATGATTTTTTTTGTGTCTGTGACCTAGCTATTGAATTGTTGTGGGTTTTTTTGGGTGTCTGTGACCTAGCTATTGAACTGTTGTGAGTTTTTTTGTGTGTCTGTGACCTAGTTATTGAACTGTGACTTTAAAATTGATAATTTGTAACTCAAAAGGAATCTGTGACCTACATATTTGAAAATACGTGACTGACCAATAAAATAATCTGTGATCAACAAATTTTCTTAACTGTGACTAATTAAAAATCTGAGACCTATAAATTTTTTCATTTGTGACTTCAAAATAATCTGTGACCGAATAATTTGATAAGTTGTGACCGAAATTAAATTTTTAACTACTTAATAAGATATCTGTGACCTTGCAATCGGAGCAACGGTCAACGAAAAATAATCGTCGGAATTAACCGTGTCCGGGGAATAGTCGCCGGAGTAGTTGAGGGTCGCGGGAGTGGTGGTGGTGGTGGTGGTGGTGGTGGAGTTGGGGTGGGGTGAGGTGATGTGGGTTAATCATATTATATTATAATTAAATATTTAATTTAATAGATTAATTGAAAAATATAATTAATTAATTAATGAAAAAACCTAAGTATTGCAAATTTAAAACATTGGGGTTTGATTTTTGATTTCGTGAAAGTAAATGCCTGACCCATGCATTTTTCCCTTATTCCAATTCTCTAAGCTCATGGCTCGCATGAATCTCTTCTTTTTGAAGAAAAATGTAGTCAAATTAAGAAAAATCATGTGTCTGACAGCACGACACATTGAGCTTTTTTTGATGGACCAAGCTTAGTAGCGGATGCTAGCATTTTGAGTTAGGAAGGTGTAATCAAATTAGTAAAAAAAAAGTTTTGAGGAATTTTATATCAAAAAAAAAGTCATATCTCATGTAAATCTTTGATGTGGTATGACTTTTTCGGATGCAAAATTCAGAAATTTTTTGACGTTACACCTGAAGTAATTTTTCCTAATAAAATTATATAAATTATATTGAGAGTTTTTTCACACAAAAATAATAAATATTTATTAAATAATTGAATAATTTTAAAGAAAATACGAGTTAGATGTTTCTTTTTAAGTTACATGTTTGACGTACCTTTAATTATTTTTGATGTCCGTTTAGATTATTTGATATATCTATGATATAGTTCTTGAAATGAGCTTTAAGATAACATAAGTGATTGGTGGATTTGAGTAGCGTACAATTGTCGAATTTTTTTTAAAGTTAACATGTTATCGAAATTCTCAAAATATTAGTATAGAACGACCTATTTTGACAAGTCGTAACATTTGCTATGATTGGTTGTTTCATGCGCTATTAATGACGTAGAAAACTAGGCCATGAACGCTTCAAAACGGTATTAAAAATGTAATATTTCGACTTCGTTTGACATTCCGTAATAATACCGAAAATTGAGATAAAAATATAAAAAATTAAAGACGGTGTAAAAAAAAAAAATTGCCCAAAAGTTGGGTCACGTGACCCATGCCACCCCCTTCTTTTTCAATGATACATTTTTCATCAATCTACTATTCCAGAATACATCGTGCCAAAAATAATGTGGCTACTAGAAAAATTAGAAAAGAAGAAAGGGAAAAAAAATCGCAATACAATTTTATTTATTTATTTTTTACTTCAAATAATTTAGAAAATACTTGAAAATTTGAAGTTATAAAACATCCCAACTCCGCCCCGCCCCGCCACCCCTCCCCCTTTTAACATCCTAACTTTAAAACTATTGTATATTTGTTCATCAATTTCAATTTAAAAAGTATTCTTTAAATCTTCCATAATCTATTCTGTGCAATGAGAGATGGTATTTAACCCTGGTGAAGTAAATGGTGTTACGCACTAATCTATATAAAATAGCATTAATTATTCTAGTATAATTTAGCTTCGTTTACGTTTAATCATAACCGGTCTCAAGTTTGGGAAAAAGGAGGGTTGTTTCATTTCTTTATTTGTTTGTTTCTTTTTCCAAGAATAGATTGGAAAAAAAGGAGGGTTGTTTAATTCTTTTTTATTTGTTTATTTCATTTTTAAAAAATCTATTCTTTTAGGGCCAGTTCGGTAGAGATTAAAATCGGATTAAAATTGAAAAATTAGCTGTTATTTTTGACTTTTATTAGATGAGTGAGACCCAATAACTATTATATTTTCAATTTTAATATCTACCGAACGGGCCTAATTTAAGGGGAAAAAAAAAGGGGATTCATAGCAGAAAATCTCTCCACAAACGTTTTCATTTGCGATATACTCCATACCTATTGAAAATCGTGAAAAACCCTCCTATTTAAAACATTTTGTTCGAAAAAATAAATTTTCCGTTAAAAACAGTAAAAATGTCAAAATTAAAAAGTAATAATTGCAATTTTTAGTATCCAATTTTTTTATTTTTTTACAAATTATACTCAAATTTTTTTTATGTGCTATCTACAATCTCAAACCTTTGAAACTTTATTTTCAAACCCACCCCACCCCACTTCATCTTCTTTCTCAAAACTTTATTATTTTATTTAATCCCTTCCAACATCCTCCAAAATCCCCCACCCCAAGTTCATCATTTCTTCTTCTAGGGCCTGCTTGGTCTGATGGGCCAAACTAGGGCCCAACAATGGAAGGGCCAGCCCTATATTTTATAGGAGCAGTGTCAGCCTGTGAAGTGGACCAAATAGGGACTGCACGACCCGGCCCCATTACCATCCCAATACGAATAAGTCACTCACCACCTAATCCAGTACAGTATGACAACTGTAATGTAGTCCCTACTTGTTCAGTTGTTTGGAACTTCTTCCAAGTGCAAATAGATTCGAATATATCATTTAGCAAAGGAGAGAGTCACAAGCAATTGGCATATAATATCTCCAGCCGTCGGTCCATTATTGCAAATGGACCTACCCCCATCCCACTCTTTCAACCAACCAAATCCACTAGCATGTAGTGCAAATTTTGGCATGTTTCTTGTGGGGAAAAATATATGTATCTATGCATATATAATGAAATATTTTAATGGACTCCTGTGGAAAAAGCTTATAGTTGTGTGCCTTTTATATTTAATTATTTATTCAGCCATTGAGTGAAAAGGAAAAGAGAGAAGGCAACTTGGTTTTATCCTCTCTCTCTCTCTAATTCTTTATTTCCTCCTCCTCCTGCAACTCTTCAACGGAAAACCCAAAAAATATATAATGGGTGACAGCAGAAATATGGAGTCAGAGATTTCAAAAGAATTAAAATCAGAAACTCAAGCATCCAAGAAAAGGTAAATTTTTCAAGTTTTGGATTTCTTGAGAAGTTTGTTGGTACTAAGAGTACATTTATGGTTGCTTTTGTCAGTTAGTTGTTTGTGTTTTGGGTTACAAAGATTTTTCTTCAAATCAAGAGGAAATTTTGAAAGATTTTATCTTTTCAGGAAGAATTTGGATCAGAGGGTTGTGGTGGAGGTGAAAATACAATCAAGTGATAAGAAACAGAAAAGTGAAGGGCCTCCTCCTGATTGTTGGTCTTGGAGAAAATATGGACAAAAGCCCATCAAAGGATCTCCATACCCAAGGTTCATTTTCTTCATCCTATTAGAAACTCAGTGTGTTGAGGTCATGATATGATCAAGTGCTCTCTGAGTTGTCTCGGACCTTAAGATCACAATATGATCAAGTGATTTCTGCGCCATCTCAAACCTACACAATTTTTTCTGATACTCAGTCCTTGTGATCAGTAGGCTAAAAGCTTTTGTCCTTGCCCTTAATTTCCACTTACCCCACCCCACCCACCAAAATATGCACTTATTTTTCCTCTTGCTACTTGATTACAGGGGTTACTACAGATGCAGCACATCAAAGGGTTGTTCAGCCAAAAAACAAGTGGAAAGATGCAGAACAGATGCATCCATTCTCATCATCACTTACACATCCAATCATAACCATCCAGGCCCTACACATCATTCCTCCACCAATCAAAATCAAGAGCTCAACGAATCTTCACTCTCAGAACTCACAGAGGATCATCCTGCGATCCCGGATCCAGAAGAAGAACCAGATATAAAGGATCAAGAAACCGCATTGGATGACCATTTCCACTATTCCCAGTCTCCATTCAATTCTGCCCAAGAAATCATTATGGATCAAGAAATGAACCCTTTCACAGAAAATCTGCAAAACCCATATGATTATGATTCACAAAGAGTACTTATAAATGAAGAGCCCTTTCTATACTCTCATCCAATGAACTTCTCAGAATCTAAATCAGAAGAAAATGACTTCTTTGATGAGCTTGAAGAACTACCCATGTCTTCATTCTTGACAAATTTCACGAGAAGTAGTACTTTGCTTGAGGAAGGAATTCTTGTAGACCTTTCTTGATTGCAGCATTCACTTTCAATGGTTGCAGATTTAATTAGAGAAATGTACCTAGCAGACTAGTTGTTCATGTAAATGTAGCTACTACTTTCATTTAGCGAAGTTGATAGTGTCACTTTGATGCGTCGATAGGATGTTAAGGATTAAGCCTTAATCTCGGGAGCAATATCAATGCACATATTTATGGTGGTTTACTGGTACCTACTTTCATTTGACGCTTGCTGATGCAGTTTTCCAAAAAAAGATTACGTTTTTTCACACCTCTCATTCCAAACCCTCCCCCAACCTCCCTAAAAACGTCATTTATGTTCTAAGAATGTTTTAGCCACCTAATACATGAATTGGGCAATCATACTACATGCACATTCTCATTTACATTATGGTCTGGAATGGACATGAGGAGAGGCCGAAGAGGCCTCCGCCTCGTGCCCAGCTTTTTAGGGGGGCTGAAGCTGGGCCTAAATTTATTTTTTGAGAAAAATCTCATAAGTAAGAGATTAAGTATCATCCATTTCAAAATTAAGAATAGAGGTTTCAAATTTCAAAAATAAGATTTTTATTAAAATTTATTTATGACTTAATTAATTAATTACATATATTAAGGTCATATATCTATACAATTTGGTCACAAATTAATCATTTAATTAGTCACATATTATTTTTCGATCACAAATCAGAATTTTTATATGTCATAAGTTATTCTACGATCATAATTCAAAAATTTTATAGGTCACAATTTTTTCATCGACTACAAATTAAAAATTTAAAAGTCACAATTTATTTATCGGTCACAAATCATAAATATTATAAATCACAACTGATTATACAATCACAAATTATCAAATTACGATAACAAATTAACAATTTTTTAGGTCACATATTATTCCCCTATTTGGTGTGCATGTTGTCCTCATTTTTAGAAGAAAATTGACCGTTGCAAACAAAATGACGCCATTTCATCTGACATAAATTTGACTATTAACTGTACCAATTTCAGTCTTTTGATTTTACATTTTCACAATTGCCATTTTCCAATCAACGATTGTCAAATGAACAAAAATGCACAGAAGAACAAAACAAGGGCAAAAAGGGAAAAATTGCCACAAATATCACAAAGTAATATCACACGTGTCATACAAGGTGGCCTACTTAAGGTGATATAAAAATGCATTTTGGGAGGAAAAAGGCGCACCAAACAAGGGCTATTTTTTGATCGCAATTTATCTTTTTTACTGATCACATATTGTTTATTGGTCATAGATTAATCAATTTAATGGTCACACTCAACCAAATAATATGTGACCACTACCAACACTTGCGACAATCACCTCGGCACTGCCTCTAGCAGCAGCACCACTGTCGCTGCCCAATAGCAACATCACAATCTCAAACAAACCAACACCACAACCTCCAAGCACCACTGTCACCACCTCCAACAAACTACCACTTTCAACTTCAAAACCGCCGCTGCCATTAACAAAACTACAGCCACCACCAGATCTAACATAATCTCCGCTACCCAAACACCACCACCACCACAGCCCCCATCCACCAACTGAAAACACAACCTAAAAATCTCACACCAGATAGCGACGGTGTAGATCCCAACCATGACGCGCAGCCAACCTTAACCACAACACAAAAATAACCACGACTACCACAACTGTCGTACGCACGCACGCACCCAACCATCGCACCACCATCACACTCACAGCACCGCAACCGCACCCATAGCAACACAGTTGTACACACCACTGCTGCGCACTACTACCGCACCTATAAAGCTCTCCGTTCCCACCTCCGACACCGCACAGCTCCACCACCACCACCACCACCACCACACCATACACCTCCATCGCACCACTAAATCTTTTTTAAAAAAAGAACAATGGATCTGCACCGTGCTCAAACCACTGGATCACGTAGTGGAGTCGTCGCGGCGCGACAACACACTACGCATAGTTGCCCCATCAGTGGGCAAAAGTACCACCCTGCTGCTAGAAAATAGCGGCTACGCCTTCGATGTCGCGCCTCAACACTGGTGTGCCATCTCGTTGGAGTGGAAGAGAGAGAATAAGGTGAGTGTAGAGAGAGAGTAATGAAAATATGTAAATGGTTAGGGTTTTGGTTGGGTGGTTAAATATGCCTATTAATTTGATTTTGTAATATAATTATTAATATTAAAATTTTTAATTATAATCTGATTTTTGAATAACCAAACTTTGAATATGATTTTTGAAATTGGATCTTAAAACATATGAATGGGTGTAATTTCCACATTTTTTCCGAAGCCATTGAGCTTTTATAAGCTTTGGCCCAAAATATTGTGATGCTTCAAGTGGGAAAAAGTAAAAACGCATCGACATCTATCAAAACTGCAAAATTCTGAGAAATCCAAAAGGGCAAAAATAAGACAAAAGAACAATGGTGGATTATTCCATCAGCAACCAAATTTCAGTTAGTTGTGTTTCTCATTTCTCTCTTTATATTTGTGGGTATCTATTTTTGTAGCTTGCTTTATCTTTCTACGACCAAAAATTGCGTAGTGGAAAATCTGTTATTTCTTGTTTTGGAGCTATTTCTTCCATGTGAAACAAGGTAACTTTTTCTGACTTCTAAGGGTTAATCTTTTCTATTTTCTTGTTATTAGTAATCTTTTACTTTCTGGGTTTTGCTCAGAATTGAAAATTCAAAGGGTTATTTGCTGTGTTTACGCAATCTATTGAAAAAAGCGAGCGGAGCTATAAGCTGAAGAGGGTTTCAATCATCAATTTTGTGGTTAAGGTGAGCAATTGTTGTTGATTTTTCACTTGAAATATACATTTTGTAACGTAGTCTGTTATGTTTTTTTGAAGTTTATCTAATTACTAGGTGCAAGTAACGTGCAATGCACGTTTACTTAGTTTATATTTAATAGTTTTGTTTAAGAATTAATTTGTTATTAATAAAGATGTAATTTTTTTGGTTAATTAAATGATTAATGATGTAATGTTTATGTAATTGATAAATAATTAAATAAAGTGCTTCTCTATGTCATTTCCAACCCAAAATCACAAACAGAAAACTCAAGGTATGTTAAGGCGTAAAAAAATGAGTTTACTTAGACTCCGTTTGATTCTCATTAATGTAGAATGATGATGAAAAATATAGCCGTTATTGGACCCCACACAAAAGATAAAAATTCAAAATTGATAGATTAATGTGATAAATAACGATCATATTTTTCATTTTTATGGGTTTTTAATGAGAAACAAACGGAGGCTTAAACTTTTTGCATAGCTCAAGACTTTATTCTTTTTTAAATAATAATGCAATTCATTTTATCGCTAAAATATGATATGTATTACGATAATATATGTATATCATGTGTTAGACTTAGTATTGGTAAGTGACGGGTAAATTTTCGAGGACGAAAATATTTTAAGGGGGTGAGAATGTAATACCCCGAAAATCTTCATAAAATATAATTCAATTTTTATATATTATATTTTAATATTTTGAAAGTTAGGGACTAAATGATATATTTATCAAATTATATTTTATTTGTGTCAAATGTTTAGATATTGATGGAGTTATCGTAAATATATGAATATTGATCTCGTTGGATAAATCGTAATTAGATACATATATCAGATTCGAGAAAAAATCGATTCGGATAAGTTAGCTCCAAGATATTTTAGTTTGAAAGAATTATCAAAAGTTAATTTATTATTATTATTATTTAATTCTAATTTTGAAAGTAAGGGGTGGTGAAAAACGATTTTTCGTTAAAATAAGAAATTCCGTTAGTTTTTCCGTTAAATCAAGAAATTCCGTTAGTTTTTCCGTTAAACCAACATATTCCGTTTAATAGCCACTTTTTATATATAGAAAGATATTTGAAGTTAAGAGAAGCGAAGATATAAGATCTATGCTATACGTACCGTCTTTTTGTATATTCACTTTGACCACCCTTCACGTAGGGGGTGGAGTCCACAATTTTAAAAATCGCGACCCCACCCCATGTGAGGGGGCTGTTGAAAAGAATGTACAAAAATGCTGTACATTCAGCATTTTTAAAGATATAATTATGATTTGGATAATTTTTTTTTTTTTTTTTTTTTTTTCCATTTGTGTAATTTTGCATTAATAAAAGTTGAAATTTGATTGGAATAATTTAGCAAGATTTATTTGCAAATAGAATTTTATTTGAGCTTGTGGAAAATTGTTTTCTGCTACACTTTATGTAGTTTTTGTTTTATTTATTTATTAGCTATGAAATAATCTTCTAAACTCAAGTTACTGCTTGCATTTCGTTAAATCTAATTTATTAACATTTTGTGAAACTACAGGAGATCGATGTAATTTTTGTTCTCAATTTTCGGTTTAGTAAGTATAAGCTTTTAAGTGACTCGAGTCAAATATCATGGTTCTTAAATATGTGTCGGAGCTCAAAAATCGCAAGATGGGTTGTATTTAAGTCTCATTTAGAACATTTTCGATTGTTATTTGATTGTAATATAAATATTTTGAATATTTCAATTTTATTTGTTACTTTATTGTTGATTTTAAGTTAATAAATTTAGTTCCCTAAAATTCTTACAAACGAAAAAATTAGATTGCCGTCATGACTTAGGAGTCCAAAATCTGAAGTTCGCCTCAGACCCCACGAAATATAAGTACGGCACTGATTCTGACCGACCATTTCCCGCGATTCCTCGTTGAAGATAAAAGTGTACATCTTAATTAATCTCTAGATACGACATACCTAAAGGGAACTAAAAGGGTAGTGGTTTCTAACTGTCACGAGTTGATAAACACGAGAATTTAGTGGCTAGAATTTTTTATTTTTATTTTCTTCATCTTTTATCTTGCTCGTGGAGTGTGTTTATTTGATGTATAAAATAATATATACAATTGGCAGTTTACTAGATAGGATCTGTTCTGGTGTCGAATCTGCCTCCTCAAAAGCAGTAAAATAGCCCTTTTGTTTTGTTTATTGGCAACTTTAACAAATTGTACATTTTCAGTACAAAAGGCCAATATTCCAAGGCAGGGGAATCCCATTTCTGCCATAAGATTCAACAAGAAACAATGTTATTCATTCCCAGTATATTTACAAATACAGTTTAGATAGCTCTAAATGATAGGTTAAATGAAATGTGATCATTTAATGCCACATTAACACTACCTAGACTATGTTTGCAAACACACTGGGGACGAATAGCATTACTTTTCAACAAGCATTTGGATTTTTTTTTATTTTTTTTTTTTTTTTTTATCTCCTCCCCATAAATTGGGCTTCCCAATAACTTATAGATTGATTTAAGGAAAGTTTGGCTTGTAGTATTGCTTATCATGAGACAATATAATTACATGAAATTTTAACTTATTTTCCTTCTCCAAGTTTAATTTAATCAACATTACTTAGGTGTCCACTCTTTACAGTACTTATATTTGCAAATTGTTTTCCTAAACCAAAAGAAATAAACAAAACTATTTCTTACCATAGTTTGACACCAATTAATTTTTCTTTCTCATTCACATTCTTCATTTCAACTACACATTCTCCAAATAAAATAATATCACACACAAATTAAAAACTTTTCCACCATACATTCTTCCATCAATCACTATTCCAAAATTTTTCGTTTCCTCAAAATGGGTTTCAAACAAGGGTGCTCACATAACAAGACTTGAACTATCCTGAACAATTCTTCGTATCGGCGACGAGCATTAACTCGAACTAGTCGACCTTATAAATAAGTGGCCAAGCCATAAATCATACATTTTCTTGTACTGGGAATTATTTTATCAAGTGCTGAGGATCGTTGTTGATGATATTGTGAAGTTATTATCTTTCTAGCACCTCTTTGTACTGGGAATTATTTTATCAAGTGCAACATAGATAATTTTATAAATTTGAAGTTTATTTCTTTTTTTCTGTTGTCACGATGCTGAAAATGCACTTGGAATCATCATGATTTGCACTAGTCAGGTTAACTGCAAGTTTCCTTCCAAGTTGATTCCTTTCAAGGCTTGACAATTATTATTTTTTAAAAGTTTTCTCTTTCTTAATTTTAAAATAATATTACACACAACTCTAAAATTTTCTATTATTTTTCAACCACACATTCTCCCATCAATCACTGTTTCAAAATTCATAATTTATCCAAAATGGGGGCCAATTTTAAATTTGTGTGTAACATTATTTTATTTGGAGAATGTGTGGTTAAAATTAAGAAAGAGAAAAAATTAACGGTGGCCAAACACTAGACTATTCTACACGTCAATCCTCGAAAGGAATCAACTCGAAGGAAACTTGCACTTAACCTGGCTAGTGCAAATCACGGTGATTCCAATTTCCAACCGCATCTTTTTGTGCTGAGGATCGTTGTTGTTGATCTCAACCAGAAGCCAGCGGCTGGAGGGCTTTGAGCGGATAAAGGATAACACCATCTATAAGCTCAAATTCTTTGGCTTCTTAAGCAAACATGAAGAAATCACGGTCCGTGTCTTGGCTAATCTTATCGAGGCCTTGAATAGTATGGTAGGGCAAGTAACCATTCAAATTTGCTTTGTGATACAGCATTTCATTAGCCTGAGCAACACAAATGATGATAATTATCAGCAAAGATAGTGAGAAGAAGCAGGGCCGGTCCTGTGATTTTCGGGGCCCGAGGCGAACTCCCAAAATTGGGCCCCCCCAAAATCAACACAAATACAAAATTCAACAGTGTATTATGTAACTATTGCTAACTTAACACTGAACATTCATATAAGCCGACAATGTTTCAAACGTTTTAAATATATTCAATATCAAGTTAGAGCAAGTCATTGCTTATTTGAAAAGTAGACAATCGACGAATAACGTATGGAATCACGCCATATTCCAACGTTGCATCTTTCAAGCCTGAAATTGAATCATTCACAAATCATTCACATATAAACAACATATTCATAATTAAGGAAAGCTATAATATTATAGTCAATTTACAACAATCATATTCACAATCATTCACAGATAAACAACATATGGAATATTATATTACATTCAAGAAATTATGTCATTCACAACAATCAGAATCTTAGACTTAAGTGTTGAAATTGAATCAATCACAAATCACAACAAATGTTACAAATCCAATTAGTGAACGAGTGCGAAATGTCCATATAAATATTATAATAGCTCGGTTTTTACAGAATACAGACAAATACAATGAGACCACAAAAGATACAAAACTAATCCTACGCCCTATCGCTTACCAGCAAACTGCAGTCTCAGACATCATAGTAACAGAGTAACATACGCCGACGTTAGACCCAGACTACCACTACCAGCAGGCAGCAGGAAGCGGTAGACCGCCTGAATCCCTGATATCCTTGAAGCGCTGCAAGGGAAAGAAAAGAAAGTGAATGGACGGTGCGGTTAGAAAGACGGAAGGGAAAGGAAAGGAAGCGAAGAAGAAGAAGAAGAGTGGGAGAGTGGAAGTTTGAAAATACCGGGATCCGGCGTCGACTTGAGCCTTGAACAACGCTTGGTTTGGTGGATTCTTGGAGACAGGCCCGGTCCTGAGGCGAGGCAAATGAGGCCATCGCCTCAGGCCCAAAGGTGGAGGAGGGCCTCATTTTTTGGCCACTTTTTTTTTTTTTTTTTTAATATCAAACCCAAACCAACGGTCCAACACTGGAGGCCTCTCAATATTGGCTCAATTGGTTTTTTTACTAACCTAAACATCTACAGAGACTTCCATCTCCTCCCACCCCTCAACGATTCACTCGACTCTCTCAACTCTCCAAGAATCCACCAATCCAAGCGTTGTTCAAGGCTTAAGTCGACGCCGGATCCCGGTATTTTCAAACTTCCACTCTCCCACTCTTCTTCTTCTTCTTCGCTTCCTTTCCTTTCCCTTCCGTCTTTCTAACCGCGCCGTCCGTTCACTTTCTTTTCTTTCCCTTGCAGCGCTTCAAGGATATCAGGGATTCAGGCGGTCTACCGCTTCCTGCTGCCTGCTGGTAGTGGTAGTCTGGGTCTAACGTCGGCGTATGTTACTCTGTTACTATGATGTCTGAGACTGCAGTTTGCTGGTAAGCGATAGGGCGTAGGATTAGTTTTGTATCTTTTGTGGTCTCATTGTATTTGTCTGTATTCTGTAAAAACCGAGCTATTATAATATTTATATGGACATTTCGCACTCGTTCACTAATTGGATTTGTAACATTTGTTGTGATTTGTGATTGATTCAATTTCAACACTTAAGTCTAAGATTCTGATTGTTGTGAATGACATAATTTCTTGAATGTAATATAATATTCCATATGTTGTTTATCTGTGAATGATTGTGAATATGATTGTTGTAAATTGACTATAATATTATAGCTTTCCTTAATTATGAATATGTTGTTTATATGTGAATGATTTGTGAATGATTCAATTTCAGGCTTGAAAGATGCAACGTTGGAATATGGCGTGATTCCATACGTTATTCGTCGATTGTCTACTTTTCAAATAAGCAATGACTTGCTCTAACTTGATATTGAATATATTTAAAACGTTTGAAACATTGTCGGCTTATATGAATGTTCAGTGTTAAGTTAGCAATAGTTACATAATACACTGTTGAATTTTGTATTTGTGTTGATTTTGGGGGGGCCCAATTTCAGGAGTTCGCCTCGGGCCCCGAAAATCACAGGACCGGCCCTGCTTGGAGAGTTGAGAGAGTCGAGTGAATCGTTGAGGGGTGGGAGGAGATGGAAGTCTCTGTAGATGTTTAGGTTAGTAAAAAAACCAATTGAGCCAATATTGAGAGGCCTCCAGTGTTGGACCGTTGGTTTGGGTTTGATATTAAAAAAAAAAAAAAAAGTGGCCAAAAAATGAGGCCCTCCTCCACCTTTGGGCTTGAGGCGATGGCCTCATTTGCCTCTCCGCAGGACCGGGCCTGATCGTCCCTAGCATATAACTTACCCAATTGACCAAATATCCTGTCGTGGGCTCTTTTCCCGAGCATAAAACTCATGAGAGTAGACAGTCACAGCTCTCACTGAACACTAAAATAATCAAGGGAAATGCTATTTGTACACCAGGTGTACAGCCAATAATCAATTGGATGGAAGCAGCAACAGCCAAAATATCGACACATACATACACATACATAAATGTGTCATACCTTGAAAGAAGAGGTTGAAAAGAGAGAGAGAGAAGGTTCTGGAGGAGGGAGAGGAATTCTGGATGGAAGAGAGAGAAACTGAAGAGGAATTGAGAGAGGAGGAGACTGATGAATGCGCCATTATTTGGTTGGAGTTCCGCCTTAGACGGAGGCTTAACCAACTAACGGCGGCGACTGAGAAATTTTCTTTTGAACTAAAATGAAACATTAGTTTATTCTCTTATAACAGGATTTCTTCTCAGTTTTCAAATGAAAATCGCATTTCAATGCTCTGCGATCATAGTCCTCGGAAGCGTACCTTTGCTAGATTTTATCAAAGAGGAATATGCTTTTGAAGTGGCCAATGAGCTCCGCATAGGGATGACAAAAAAGCTCGTCGGCTCGGGCTCGGCTCGGAAAAAGCTCGAGCCTGGCCCGGCTCGGGCTCGGTTACAACGAGCCAAGGCTCGGGCCTAGCCTTATTTTTTTGGCGAGGCTTTACTCGGCTCGGCTCGGGCCCAAAAAAGCTCGGCACAAAAAAGATCGAATTGAGCCCGAGCTTTTTCCTTTAATTTATAATACGTATAAACCGTACCAATTTTGAATTTTTTAAGTAAAAAAGGTAGATTTGACATTAAAAAAAATAAAAAAATCGAGCCGGCCCGGGCTAGGCTCGGCTCGGCCCGCTAAGGCTCGGACCAAAAGCTCGGGCCGAGCCTTATTTTTTTTGGCTCGGCTCGGCTCGGGCCAAAAAAAGCTCGGAACAAAAAAGCTCGAGCCGAGCCCGAGCTTTTTTTTTTTGGCTCGGGCTCGGCTCGTTGACATCCCTAGCTCCGCATATTCATGTTTTGTAGACATTTTCTAATTGTCACTGATTTTTTTTTTTTTTTCTTCGGAGTCCACAAAATCACCCTCTTATTTCTATTTTTTTTTTTTTTTCCCTTTTGGAGTTAAATGTATTATGAAATAATAATTTTTTAAAGAGTGTATACTTAAAAAGTAAGGATTTTTTTTTTAAAATACGTGTAATGATCTCATTTCCTAGCGAACTAGGCCAGGCCAAATCATTCAAAAGAAATGTGTAATTTTTTATACACGAAGAGCATATTTTGTAATCCATCTTACCACATACTACTATCTTTCCATCAAGTTCAATTTCAAGTGCCGACATTATCTTGATTACTATATTCTTTCTACATTATGTGAAAGGAACTTGTTTTCATCGCTTCTTCAAAGCCTCTCTATATATTTACATAATTGTGTAGGAATAGCTGCATAAAATATAGTAATGGCGGGACAGACAATTTTAGCAGGCCTTCTCAGATTGCATTTTTTTCATGAATTGCCTTGTAGCATTGGAGACTGCAAAGAGGAAGCTTCGACTTGGAATCCCGGTACTTGTAAGGATTTGTACAAGAAGGGCCAGCACACTTTTCGTGTGGAGGAGGATAGCTGGAATGTCAAGTCAAAAACAAACGCAAAATTAGTATCATCCCAGTTACATTCACCAGGGAGAACTGCAAATGAATGATCAAAAAATTCACACATGTTCATAGAGTGCATGCTTGGCAAGAAGTATTATACGACGATATAACAGACAAGATCATAGCTTCTTTTTCTTCCTCAACTCTGTAGTACTATCCAATCATTCCCTACCAAACATGCTAACGATTTTCACTTCTGGCAGGTGGTATCTTGGCACCAACAATTTCCAAGAAATGTCATCAAAATGCATAGAAGACAATGAATTTTACCTGAGGGGCTTGGAGTCAAAAAATTTAGGCAAACCCATATCTTCTGGGAAAGTAACAATGGTACCAGCAGACCCCATAGTCCATCTAATTGTATTTGATGCAAGTGTCTTTGCATTTGCAACCTTCTCCTGAATAATGAAAAAGAAATAGTCAGTGATTAGCTTGACAATATATTTGGAATAGCACCTTCTCAAGACACATGGCACTTACCTGTGCCAACTCTTCCCGGCGCTTCTTCATTTTGTCTTCTCGCTTCTTCCTGGTAGAATCTTGAGAAAGAATTTTTCTTATTGCCTCTGCCTGCAGAATTTAATATGCATGCTTGTTTCACAGATAAAATTCTAAAACCTAATATCAAAGCAGACAATGAAAAGGAGGAGAAAGGGAAGTAAACCTCCAACTCCCTAGCCACTTTCTCATTGTGGATTTTACGCCTCTGAGAGGCCTCTGCTTTCTTCATTTGTTGCTCAACTACTGAGAGTATCTCCTTTTGCTCTGCATAAATAGGAAGAGACAAGTTAAACAGCAGCATCCCAGGGAACAATCAACAGGGTCCGCAATGGATAGCACACTGTACTCACTTCGAGGTGGAGGCAGTGGTAGACCGTCTGGGAACTCGATTTTACTCGCACCAGATGAGGAGGCATCCGTGCTGGATAAAAGGGCACGTTGGCGAGTTGTGAGAGTCATCTCCCTCTTGCTTTCTGTTTGTAAATTTGAGAGATCCTTCTTTTGTTCTTTCTTCTTCTTACCCTCAGGCTCATCATCAGACAATAGTTCATCCTCCTCATAATCAGTGTCCTCCAGTACTATCTCAGAATTGGATTTCTCATAGACCCTTGAAAGACTATGTTGGTTTTTTGTTGATTTAGTCCCCAAATATTTATATCCTCCAACCTTTGCATTCTTCAGTTTCTCGAGGTACCGTATCTCAGAGTCATCATCCTCATCAAATCCCTCATCCAAAACACGTCTCTTAGGAGCCCTCTTACTCTTACGTACTGGTTCCAACTTCTCCCCTTGCTTCTCAAAGGCATTTTTTGGAGGCATACTTTTGATATCCTCCTTCCCAAGACCAAAGCCACCTTGGGGGAAATTTTTCCATGGGATTCCTTGCAAACTACTTTTCTTATCTAGTGATGTAGAATGATCATGATAAGAATTTTCCTGAAATAAAAAGAAAATGTCATAAATGGAAAGATTTTAAAGTCACTAATAGCCAGATGTGTTAAATGACATTCAACATTCATGAATGCTGGAGATTTATTTTCCTAGCAATCAGTTTTTTTTTTTTTTAATTTATTCCCATGCTTGATAAATGAATCCCACATCTCCACATGCACAGTGATCTCATATCATTAGAACCAAAATATATCCAATTAAGTGCTTTGCATCATCAAAATTTTTCATACCAAAATTAAGTGCTTTGCAGCATCAAATTTTTCATAGCTACACTTTTGCAGAAACCCAAAAAAAGAAAAAAAATAAATAAACTACCATAAGATAGTTTAAGACAATGCAAGAGTCAGAAGATTTTAATAATAAAACTAGGCTTTCCCATCGGGATTAGAATATACTTTAACATAAAAATGGAAATTTTTAATTTCTTGAAGGAAATATTTTCAATGTGGTTGGATTATATACAAAATCACTTCCATTTTTTTTTAAACTCAAATCTCAACTTACCAGAACATATATCATGCTTGTACATTATTAAGTTTCTGAACAAGAGAAGTAGATTGCCATCTAGCAAGCCCGAGTTAATGTGGCTCATTCTCCCTATCAAATGCATGGCACCAAGAGCATGTTTGGCAAAATAAGTGACTTTCTTAAAAAGTAAATTAGGACTTACTTTCTAATTTTTATTAGTATGAAAAGTAAGTTTGAAAATCATGTTTGGCAAAATAAGTGACTTTCTTAAGCTTAGCCAAACGTTCTTCAAACATATGAGAGGAAATCAAAGACCAAAATAAAGGTAAAATAATAAACAAACTGAGATTAATCAGTACAAAATATTTGTGAAGGTGAAGAAAATTCCCAAATCCATAATTCGAGAAGCAAGAGTTCAAACCCTTATAATGAGATTCTGCCTCACCTGACCAATGTTTGACAATTGATCGATCTTAGCCGAAGACCCACCACTTGATGCACCATTGGAACTGGATTTGTTTTGAATTGTGTGTGTCACACCACCAACCTTCAACTTAAGTTTTTTTGGCTTCCCGTCATTTGCCATTGCAGCCATCAATTCACCATTACTGAATAACACATTTGATCCACCATCAGTTCCACTCGCTGGAAAGCCCCTCGAAATGCACTGATTAAGATTAAACATTTTCCCTTTAGAATCAGCATCTCCGTTATTTTTATCACTTGATACTATGCTCATATCATCTGAAAGTGGTGTTGACGGCATGGGAGATCTATCAGAGAGTGGTTGCACCTCAGGTATAGATCGGCGTGAAACCTGGCTCCTCCTTTTTCTTGTAGTGACTCCAATACCTTCAAATCGAGGAGCCCTAAATTGATCCATTGTCTTGAAAGATTCTTAATTCCAATTTCTACTGTAGCATATGTGCCTATTAAATGCCAAGGGACAACAATGGTATACGAGCAACATACTACGTTGAGTCTGCATCCAAGAAATCAAAACTTCAAACAAAGACCATAGAAGCCCTTGAAAACATTTAGTCTTACAGCTCATTTGACAATGGGATGACATAAAAAGAACTCATCTATGAATTCGAAGGGTAAAAATGAATAAATACAAACTCGAAATTTACAAACCAATAACATTGTCAAAAGCAATACCTTTGACGCAAAAGGGCACAAAGAAATCAAACTTTACATCCATATCGGATGATATTAAGCCAAACAATGCACAAAAAGGCACCACAACATCGACAAATTAACATAAAGATCAGTAAAAACACATCAATGTAACAAGGCAATCCACCTACACTAGCCATTGCAACAAAGAAAAGTAAATTATCAAAATCCCATAGAACAAGACCAAAAAGAAAAAAAAATGGTTTATCAGTGACATCACTTGCTGATAAATTCATATAATTTAAATAAACAAGAAATCTTAATGAACAATTGGACCTGATCTTATGCATACAAGCACATTGAAATTCCACAATCAAGTAGCTCAACACATTACGGTACAGAAATCAAAAATAAGGACCAAAATCCACATGAAGCAATCCTCAGCCCACCCCATCCCACAAAACTATATGCATCGCACACAGAGAACTCACATGCCTTAAACAAAGACCCACATACTAAAATTATGCCCAAATCAACAAACCCAAAATGCAATACATACCATTACACGTAAAATCGCAAAAACACAAACGAAAGAAAAGGATTTACCTTGCAGATGAAAAAATAACGCGACGGAGTAAAAGACAAGAAATAATAGAAAACGAGCGAGAGAGAAACAGACGATGTAATTGAGGCAGAGAAAATATGGGTCCGGTGTATGATATTGATATGTATATGTAGATGCAAAGATGAAAAGAAGAAGAAAGAGAAAAATAGGGATTTGTTTGAATTTGTGTGTTAGGGTTATAGATATTGATATGGGGGGTCTGGTAACTATAGCAGTAGGAGTAAAGAAGACTCTCAATTTCTTTCTTCTCCATCTTTTTCACACACACCTGTGTGTGTATGACAATGCGTGCGTTTTCGTGGGGGGATTTTTTTGTCTTTGAGTGGCACTCGGTCTCCAAACTCAGTCAGGTCCTGACGAGTTAACTCACCTCCCTCTCTCCGAAAGCTTCTTTTTTATTTTCCCTCCACTTCTTATGCTGCAACTACGTGCGTAGGTTAAGGTGATCCTACTCCGGTTTATTATAGCGACATCAGGTCCCCCATGTATGAGTTCTTCGTGCGCGTGATTCAATTTTTTTCGCGAAATAACAATTTATTATTAATAAATGGCCCCACAATTTGTGGAATTTGAGTCCGACAGTTTCAAAAACAAAAAAAGAGTGCAAAAAAAATAAAAAAATAGAAATCCATATTTTAATGACTGTCCTTAATTTTAAAAATTGAGCAATTTTGATATAATTTCTGATTCTAGCTACTAAATTGAATTATATTTACAGTTAGAAACAAACATGATATCAGAATCATTTTCATACCAATTTATTGAGAACCTGACCAAATAATAAAGACAAGAAAATAAGAGCAATATAAAAAATAATAGATCACACAAGAATACAAGATTTATGTGGAAGACGATAAGAATTTCATATACCAAAAAACTAAAATTGTATTTATAAGATTTTATACTCTTAATCTAAATCTAAACAATTCTCTCAAATTTCAATATATACAATAATGATATAATTGTTATGTTTTATCATCTATGAAAGGCTTACACTTTGCAAAGTATTTATAGGAGTCAAGTCTTAGAGTTATGGATGAAGTGGAGTACAAAAAATTGCCTAAAAAACCACCTAGGAGTCCAATTCTTCCGTCGACGGCACTACTGGGGTGCCCAAACGTTGTTTCCCTTGTTCCGCGATGGCGTCAGGGCGCTGTGACCCCAGATCAGGCACCCTTTCTTGGGTGCTTTTCCTCCAACTTGTTTCCTTCATTCCAAAGTCATTTTTCCAATCAAACTTTCAATCCATGATGAAATTTGATCCCTTATCTATCCAGACTTCCAAACCAAAATACTCAGGCTTTCTCCATGAATCAAACTTCTAAATCACATAAAATTTAGGTCACAAATATAATGAACTTCATATTGGCACAAATTTCATAGCAAGGAATGAAGTCTTTATTTTTCAAGTCATTCTCTAACTCTTCCATTATGCTCTTCCGGGCACACTATGCCCATGTCGAGCATACTTAGAAATTGTGAATAAAATCAAGTCCTACTTCCTAGCGGAACTACGTTCGACGCCAACCTTACTTAAATCATTCCATTCATTACCAACTCCAACCGACCAAATTTGTTCGAATCACCATAAGCAACATGATCAACAAGATCACAACTAGCTTCACTTGAGCTATGGAAGATTCCTCAATATCGTTGCTCGAATCACCACGAACAATCAGAATACAACCAACTCTACCTGAGTTACCACTTATTAAATCATAAGATGTAGTTACTTCCATACTAACCGTCAAACCTTCCAAAACATATAATTGGGACTTTCTCCCTCTTTAACATATTCGGCACGCTTGCTAACTTTCAGAATTTCACGTCCACTAGTATACATGTACCATTTTGAATCAAAAGTACTCAATAAGACAATTTTCTATTTAAACGTGGAATACATCTCACTAAACCAAATGTCATATCTGTTCCATCAGATGTCTTGATTCTTACCTTATCAATAACAGCTATTTCACAAAACGCATTATTACCCATCACCACGAAACCCCTTGTAACTGTTTTATATGAAGAAAACTAATCTCGACTTGAACACATGAAAAGTGCAAGTCGTATCAAGAATCAAATTCTCGTCGGTTTGGAGTCACCGTCAGTAACTGCATAAAGATCTACATTATTGTAATCTTTATCTGCAAGACTAGCATCACCGAAATTTTCCAATCGTCCCTTCTGATCTATAGTAGCAAATTTATTCCTGTTTCGCCCCTCATATCAATCATTCTTCATGTGTCCATTGTTGTTTTAATACCAACATACTTTATCGTTATTGCTATCATTGACTCTGCCTCTTTTATGACCACATGTTTTCCTCTTACAAATAACAATACTCTCTGCCTGGACCTCATATCCAACTAGATACTTCATTTTCTCCTTAGAATAAAGCACATTATACACCTAGTCAATAGTAAGAGTATCTAGACTATAGAAAGTAATATTTCTAAAAGTCACATATTAAAGCGGCAACGAACATAACAATATCAACCATAAATCCTTTTCACCGTACGTGTTCCCCATGTTCTCCAAGTCAGCGACGATTCCATCGACCACCGATAGATTATATTCCAAATATCCACATTCTATCAACGATGAGAAAACAGGCGTTGTTTCAAGTGTAATTTACTAATCAAACTCTTTGTCATACAAAGTTGTCCCAATTTCAACCATAACCTTGGTGCACTTTTCTCATTTACTACATCCTAAAGAATTTTATTAGAAAGATGAAGATGTATATGTGATACGATTTTTCGATCCTTGCGTTACTTCTCCTCTACAATCATTGTTGTGAGCATTCTATCAACCTCCTAAAAAACATCATTCAAGTCCAATTAAGCAAGAACTGGTTGCATCTTGAATTGTCACAAAGAAAATCTACCATTTCTATCCAAAAACGGAATCTCAAATTTCATAATTTTCATACCTGAAACAATCAACCTTATTCAAACCTTACTTTAATAATCAATTCGGACTTCCAAGAAACCACCAAAAAATCATGGCTCTGTTACCAATTGTTAGAAACAAACATGATACCAGAATCACTTTGACACCAATTTGTTGAAAATCCGGCCAAACAGTATAGATGATAAAATAAGAGTAATATAAAAAATAATGGTTCACACAAGAATACAAAATTTATGTGGAAAAAGAGGATAATTTCATATATCATGAAACTAAAATTGTGTTTACAATATTTGATACTCTTAACAAATTTTTTTTTTTTTTTAAGTTTCTAATGTATACAATAATGATTTAATTATTGTGTTGAGTCTAAGAAGAGCATACACTTTGTGGAGTATTGATAGGAGCCAAGTTTAGGGGTTATGGATGATGTAAAACATAAAAAAATCACGTAAAAAGCAAATTTGGAGTCCAATTTTTTCTTCACTAGGGTGTGCCAACATCATGGCGCCCAGAGTGCTATTCCCCTTGTTGCGTGATGGTGTCG